>JANAVB010039212.1:6111704-6121704 GCA_029216955.1 Iris pallida
ACTCATATATATTCATTGCTTGTCCTCCGTTCGGAGTTGACCATATTCTCGACAGGTTTTTGATATATATATAAACTGTTATTAGAGTAGAAAACCTACAGCGTTCCATGCCATTTTTACGGTGAGGGCTGGGCGTTGTCACGTGCACATGCCCTTATAGCGGGTGCGGGTCGTGACACATTTTAGTAGTGGCCCACGCAGGTCTTGAAGTCCCAATTAGTACGATGTCGTGGCGGCACTCGTCTTAGAGTGTTGACTACGAGCCTGTGTTACACATAGGAGGTAGTAGGCTAAGAGTGCTCAATCACAGTAGGATCTTTCCTTGCTTATCTTGCTTACCGTCTTTGATATTGATTTACTGTTTTTTAGCTGTCCTCCTTTGATATAATCCTTCTTGTGCCATATTGATATCTTCTTTCAATTTGTCTTCAGGATGGTGCAGACCAGGTCCCAGCATCCTGAGTCCGCGGACGCGGAGAGGTCTGCTATGACTCGCGGACCGGATCCGGACACTCCTGCTGCAGTCGGGGTGTCGGCAGCAGCAGCTCTTGGGGGCGCTCCTCTGCTGGTTACGAGGGCTGACCCCGGGATTGCTACGACTTTTCCGGCCGCAGAACCAGTGGTTGATGCGGGCGCTATTCCTCCTGCTGCGCAGCGGATTCCTCCGCTAGTTGCAAACATAATTCCACCTCCACCTCCTCTGCCTACAGATATTAGGCAGATGCTTACTTTCCTCCAGCAGATGCTGGAGACTCAAAGAGCCCAGGTCGAGGCTCAGCAGAGGCAGACAGACGCGATGCATCAGGGTATGGAGGATGCCCATCAGTTGGCCCTTGCAGCCGTGGAGCAGAGGGCTCCGCATCTGGGGACGCGACCGAGGTACGGAGATATCCAGGACTTCAAGAAGCTCGTGCCTCGTGACTTTAGCGGGACCGAGGGTGTAGTCTATGCAGATGATTGGCTCGAGGATATCGAGCGGCAGATGAGGGCCTCCCGCCTGGCAGACGACCTGAAGGTCGAGGCGGTAGGTTTGCAGTTGCTAGACATTGTACGCACCTGGTTCAGAAATGAGCCAGCCCTAGCTGGAGAGGGCCGTACTTGGGCAGAGTTCATGCTCCTCTTCAAGAAGAAGTTCTTTTCCTCCACGGACAAGATTGACCTGGTATGACAGTTCCAGGATCTGTAGCAGGGCAGTTTATCTGTGGAGGAGTACGCAGCGGAGTTCGGCCGTCTAAGCCGATACGCAGAGTACATGGTTCGAGACCCGGAGATCAGGGCAAGCCGTTTCAGGAAGGGGCTGACTTGGGATATCAAGATCCTCATTCTCTCCTTCTATGAGACTTATACCCAGATCTACGGAGAGGCCCGCAAAGTAGAGCGGGAGTGGGGCTTGAAGCCCAAGAGAGAGTGTGATCTTTTCTCGGGGGCTACTAGCAGCGCGGGGGCTGCTAAGTGCCCTCAGCTTCAGCATCGTTCTTTCCAGCATCACTAGCCGCAGGTGCAGGCCAGAGCACCGGTTCAGCAGCAGGTGCAGCACACTCAGCCGAGGCAGGCACAGCATGGGGCTCCTTGCTACTTCTGCAAGAGGCCCGGTCGCGTCTGGAAGGTCTGCCGAAAGAGGCTGGGCTTGTGCCTCTACTGCAGGGAGGCTGGACATCAGTTGAGAGATTGTCCTATGAACCCTCGCAGGGTAGCCCGTGGAGCGGTAGCAGCTCAGGGGGCACCGGCGAGAGTACCTGCAGTACAGCCGAGGGGTCCACTTCCGACCCAGCAGCAGTGGTTTGTTCAACACCACCAGCAGCGGGGTGGTCAAGGTAGAGCCTTTGCTCTTGCGGTCGAGGAGATGGAGCCTATTACAGATGTAGTCGCAGGTTCTATTCTGCTCGATTCTTTTCTAGCTTTAGCCTTGTTTGATTCTGGTGCTACGCACAGTTTTGTGTCTGTTTCTTTTGCTCTTAGGCATAATATCATTGCTGAGTATCTTAGTAGGACTTGCAAGATTATGACTGGGAATGGCATCATCCTAGTTAATAATGTTTGCAAGGGGCGGAGAGTTTCTTTGAGAGGCCGGGAGCTGAGTGCGTGTTTGCTCGTAATGCCACTTCCGAGTTACGATGTGGTACTCGGTATGGATTGGTTGAGCATGCACCACGCTAGCATCGACTGCAGAGGGGGCAGGATTCTGTTTAGGCCACCGGGAGAGCCGGAGTATGAGTTCACCAGGGGTGCAGTGGAGCAGGGAGATGGATTCTGCGGAGCGTTGTTGGCGGGGCCGGTGTTGCCACATCCACTTATTGCTGAGTTCTTGGATGTCTTTCCCGAGGAGCTGCCCGGGATGCCGCCAGATCGTGATGTTGAGTTTTCTATAGACCTAGTGCCGGGCGCTGAGCCTATCTTCCAGCACGTCTATAGAATCAACAACAGTGAGTTAGCGGAGCTGAAGAAGCAGGTCGACGAGCTGGAGGACAAGGGCTTTATTCGATCTAGTTCTTCCCCTTGGGGCGCGCCAGTTCTTTTCGTCCCTAAGAAGGATGGTACGGTACGTCTGTGTATTGATTACAGGGCGCTCAACAACCTTACCATCAAGAACAAGTATCCTTTGCCAAGGATTGATGACTTGTTCGACCAGTTGAGCGGGGCGAGAGTGTTCTCGAAGATCGACTTATGTACCGGGGTACCATCAGCTGAAGGTGAAGCGGGATGACATTCTGAAGACTGCCTTTCGGACTCGCTATAGCTAGTATGAGTATACCGTCATGCCGTTTGGGTTGACCAACGCCCCGGCGGTATTCATGAACTTGATGAACAAGGTATTTCATCAGTACCTTGACAAGTTCGTGGTGGTCTTCATTGATGACATTCTCATCTATTCGAAGACACCAGAGGAGCACGAGGAGCACCTGAGGATTGTGTTGGACACTCTCAGGAGGGAGCAGCTGTATGGGAAGTTGTCCAAGTACGAGTTCTTCTTGGATCGCGTGGAGTTTCTAGGCCATGTTGTCTCTGGCGAGGGGATTTCAGTGGATCCGAGGAAGATTTCTGCGGTGGAGTCCTGGTCTACGCCGAGCTCAGTAGCAGAGGTTCGAAGTTTTTTGGGTCTGGCAGGTTACTACCGGAGGTTCGTACAGGACTTTTCCAGGATTGCCCAGCCGATGACCCGCCTTACCAGGAAGGACGAGGAGTTTGTTTGGTCCGAGGAGTGCCAGGCTGCCTTCGAGGAGCTGAAGGCGAGGTTGACTACAGCTCCTATCTTGACACTGCCATCTGGATCTGTCGGTTATACGATCTACAGTGATGCTTCAGGACGGGGTTTGGGTTGTGTGCTTCAGCAGCACGGGAAGGTGATTGCCTATGCATCTAGGCAGTTACGTCCTCATGAGAGGAACTACCCTACCTACGATCTGGAGCTAGCAGCGGTCATCTTTGCTTTGAAGCTGTGAAAACACTATCTGTATGGAGAGCGAGTTGAGACCTATACAGATCACAAGAGCTTGAAGTACGTGTTTATCCAGAAGGAGCTGAATATGAGGCAGAGGCGATGGTTAAAGATGATGAAAGATTTTGATATATCCTTACAGTACCATCCGGGGAAGGCCAACGTGGTCGCGGATGCTTTAAGCAGGTATCCTGTGGCCATGTGTTTGACGATGGATCGTCACCTTCTGGCAGATATGGAGAGCTTGGGCATAGAGGTGATAGTTCCTGGGTTCGAGGCGCAGATGTGGGGTCTGCTGGTGCAGTCGGAGCTGATGGAGAGAGTCAGGGCAGCTCAGTTTGAGGATGAGGCTCTGAGGGTCATCAGGGAGCAGGTCCAGACGGGACTGTTGGATGAGTTCTCTATAGCGGGGGATGGGTCGTTGAGGCATGGTACCAGATTGTGCGTGCCTAACGGAGGACTTCGGGAGGAGGTTCTTCAGGAGGCGCACCGTTTTCAGTACTCTATGCATCCAGGAACCAACAAGATGTATAGAGACTTGAGACAGCATGTTTGGTGGTATGGCATGAAACGTGAGGTGGCTCAGTTCGTTTCGAGATGCTTGGTGTGCCAGCAGGTGAAGGCCGGGAGGCAGAGACCCGGTGGATTGCTCCAGCCACTACCCATTCCTGAGTGGAAGTGGGAGCATATCACTATGGACTTTGTATCTGGGCTTCCGCGCTCTCCAGGAGGGAAGGATGCAATTTGGGTTATTGTTGATCGATTGACCAAATTGGCCCACTTTTTGCCTTTCAAAGTGGGTTTATCGACGGAGAGGTTGGCCGAGATGTACGTTCGGCAGATAGTCTGATTGCACGGGATTCCAATGAGTATAGTCTCGGATCGGGACAGCCGATTCACTTCCCACTTCTGGCGGAGTTTGTAGCTTAGCTTAGGCACATCGCTCAAGTTCAGTACCGCATACCACCCCCAGACAGACGGAAAGTCAGAGAGGATGATTCAGACCCTCGAGGATATGCTGCGTACCTGTGTTTTGGACTTCGAAGGATCTTGGGAGGACCACCTTCACTTGGTAGAGTTTGCTTACAACAACAGCTACCAAGCCAGTATAGAGATGTCACCTTTCGAGGCTCTATACGGACGGAGGTGCCGTACTCCCTTGTCTTGGGATGATGTCGGCGAGAGGATTTTGCTTGGCCCTGAGATGGTGGTGGATGCTGCAGAGAAGGTCAGGGTTATCAGAGATCGACTTCGGGTGGCGCAGGATAGGCAGCGGCATTGGGCCGATAGCCACCGGAGGCCGTTGGAGTTTGAGGTATAGTTTAGATTTTTCTAGTATTTGAGTCTGATTGTGATTATTTTAGATCAAGCTCTAAGTCTTGTGTTTTGTTCTAGGTTGGTGATCTTATGTTTCTGCGGATTTCTTCGACGCGTGGCACGATTCGTTTTGGTGGCGGCGGAAAGCTTAGTCCACGATACATCGGACTATTCCGTATCTTGGGCAGGGTCGGTGCAGTGGCTTACCGACTGGAGTTACCGCCCGCACTAGAGGGAGTGCACTGCGTGTTCCATGTGTCGCAGCTGAGACGGTACATGGCAGATCTTAGTCACGTCTTGGACCACTCAGAGATCGAAGTGGGACCGACACTCAGCTATCCAGAGAAGCCGGTTGAGATCTTGGACCGAAGAGAGAAGGTGCTCCGGAACCAGGTTATTCCCTTGGTTCGCGTTGTATGGAGACACCACTCTCCAAGTGAGTCCACCTGGGAGATGGAGGACGACAAGCGGGAGCGATTCCCATATCTCTTCGAGCCTTGAGGTAAAATTCTTTCTTTTTCTTCCTTGTTTAATTTATGATTGCTGTGTTAGTTCTCATTCAATTTCGAGGACGAAATTTTTTTAAGGAGGGTAGATTTGTCACCCCCAGTTTTCAAATTAGGGATATTTTCATCATTTTTCAAGTTGTATAATGTTTAGGAATTTTATTTGATTTTATATGATTTTTAGGGATTTATTTGGTTTGGTTTGGATTTTATCCAATTCGGACTTAAGTTGGAGACCCGGGTAGCCTGGACACTAGTGAGATCTACATACTAGCTTAGCTTGGCCCACATACCATCCTAATTAGGCTAGAAAACATAAACCCTATTTCTATGGCTTAATTAGTCATTTTAGAGCTTAATTAGTTAATTAAAATTAGACCGAAACAAACCGAACCAAACCCGAATCAACCCAACCTAAGTCTAATGGGTTTGGAGGGTTATTGGATCTCACCCAAACCCAATAACCCCCTCCCCCCACATAGCCGGCCACAAGGTGAGCACCCCCCCTTCTTTCTTCTCCACTAAGCAAACACTCTCTCTCTCTTTAAAAAATTCATTTTCTTTCAAAGCTATTTTCTTCCTCCAAGAACCCATTCTAGGTATGCTTTTAATTCTCCATTAATTCCTCTTTACCATTTATTGCTTTCACAATAATTTTAGAGGAGGAGATTCTCCACACTTTGCCCATAGAATTTATTAGGTTTCCTAAAAATCTAGGTTAAGGATTAATTAGGGGTTTTCATATAAAGAGTGGTATATATATATATGTGTATGTATTATATATATATTTGAATTTGTGTGTGTGAGTGTAGAGGAATGAGAGTGGTGGTGGTGGTGTTTGTCATGAGAGTGGTGGTGGTAGGGTGTGAGTGAGAGTGTGTGTGTGTGTTTATATATATATATATCTATATGTGTGTGTATATATATATTTATATATATAAGGATATGTGGGTATGTATTTATATGTAGATAAATGTGTGTGTGTTTGTGAGAGTGGTGGTGTTGTGTGAGAGAGAGGTAGTAATTTGTGAGAGTGTGTATGTGTTTGTGAGAGTGGTATTGGTGTCATGAGAGTGGTGTGAGAGTGGTGGTGAGAGTGTGTGTTTGTGAGTGTGTGAGTGTTTATGTGTGTATCTATGTATATATATATATATATATATATATATATATATATATATATATATATATATATATATATATATATATGTGTGTGTGTGTGTGTGTGTGTGTGTGTGTGTGTGTGTGTGTATTTATATATATATATATATATAGGAGAGATAGGAGGAAGTGAGGAGATGAAGAAGAAGAAGAAGAAGAAGGACTGCTGCAGCAGCAGCAGGAAGAGCAGTAGCAGCAGCAAGAAGCTGCAGTAGCAGCAGCAAGAAGCTGCAGCAGCAGCAGCAGCAACTGGCAGCACAGTGCTGCCAGTCCCCTCCCCCCCTTTTGGCTCCTTTTTCCCCTTCTAAACCCATTAAACCCCCCATAAAATATATATATATATATATATATATATATATTTATATATATATATATATATATATATATATATATATATATATATATATATATATATATATATATATAAAAGAAGAAGTCATCCAGAAAAGACGACCTTCAGCGGAAAGTTTCCCCAGGTCGCCCATCTTACCCCCCCCCCCCCCCCCCCCCCCCCCCCGAATTCTCACATTCGGTTCGAATCCAGCCCCAACGAGCTAGCACCCAGCGATCCTCCGAGCAGAGCTTTAATCCCTTACACTCTCCAACACATAGCGACCTCCAACCAATTCGCCATTCTCGACTCATAAGACCCGGAGACGGCAAGCCTCCTCGAAGGCTCAATCCCCTCCGACCTTCCAATCCCCTCCCCACCCCCTTCCCCCATCTCTTCGCGAGCAAAGAAAGGTATCACTTCAGGTAACGCTGAGCACCAACCCCCCTAGCGGACAGGTGGCGGACTCCATGGTCGCAGCACCACTCTCGCCCAACAGAATCCAAGTCGAAGATGCTCTTGCTATCCTCGGACCAGACCAAGCTAGGAGAGGCATGCAAGTCTTAGCCGCAGGAGTCCCCCTTCAGCAGTTGTTGACCGAGAAAGCCCACGACTACCTGACTATTCCTCCAGAGGATCCTGTTGTTGACTCAGCTGGCGACCTAATAGGCCCCTCCTCAAGTCCTAAAGAACACCACAGCAACAAACCCCCATCAGCATCGATAGCGACCGCGCCAAATTCCCCACGGAGCAAGGTGGGCATAGACAAGTCTGTCACCATTCTAACCAGATCCGTCGCAAGGCGGAACAAAAAACCCCCCCCACAACACCCTAAATGCTTAACATCCTATCTTGGAATGTTCGAGGTCTGGCTAATAAACCGACATTAAGGAGAATTTCCAGCCTTCGGAAAATTCATAAGATTGACATCTTCATCATCATTGAACCCAAAATCCCGTCCAAACGCCTTAAATCTACCCAACTGGCTCTGGGGCTTCCAACAGCGATCGCCGGCAGGCACGATATTTGGATTCTGGGCTCGAAGGAGGTTAAGCTCGACATCATTCAGGACTCCCAACAAGCCCTCTCTTGCTGGGTCACACACCCCACCCTCCCGGAGCGTGTCATCATTTCAGCGGTCCACGGCAGCTGTGTTATCGCCGAACGAAAAATCCTTTGGAACGATCTTCTCGACACCTACCACCACAACCCCAACACCCCCTGGCTCTGCATAGGGGACTTCAACGCCATCACCCGCAGAGAGGAGAAGATCGGAGGTCGTTCTACACCCCTATCAGCCATGCAAGACTTCAACGACTTTATATTCAACGCTCATCTCACTCCCCTCCAGTTCACTGGCAGCGAATTCACCTGGTGCAATATGCAGGATGGCGATCGCCGCCAATACTCCCGCCTGGACAGAGCACTCACCAACGCGCGATGGCACGACATGAGGATCAGCTCCACCCTATCCCACCTCAACTCCACAGAGTCCGACCACGCCCCTATTCTGGTGGAAACCAAAAACATTACCCACCTCCCCAAAAAGAACTTCCAATTCCTCGACTTTTGGATCGACCATCCGCAGTTCCCGAGCATCGTTGCTGAAGCTTGGAATAGCCAGGATTCCTCCAACCCTCTCACTCGGGTTAGCAACAAGCTCAAAGCCACCAGGAAAGCCCTTTCCAATTGGAGCAAACAAACCTTTGGGGACATTTTCCAAGCGATCTACATCGCTGAGGATGACGTAGCCCGTGCGGAAGCCATATACCAAATCGACCGATCCCCTGCGGCCAGGAGAGCCCTGAACCTTACCAAGGCCATGCTCAAATTCAGACTCAAAGTTGAGACCGATTTCTGGAAATAGAAAGCTAGACTGAAATGGGACAGCGAAGGGGACAAAAACTCCAAATACTTCCACGCCTGCGTCAACGGCAAAAGAAACAAACTATCGATCCATCAAATAACAGACGAGCAAGGTACGATCAGAACTGACCAAAAGGGCATCCAAGAGACAGCCACCGACTACTATGCCAACTTATTCTCTAAGGAAACGGTCCACAAAGACCATTCTTTCCTCAACCAAATTCCCTCCATCATCAACGACACCGACAATGCTTTGTTGGAGCGCCCTCTGTCCGAACAGGAAGTGAAAGACGCGGTGTGGGCATTGAACGAGCATAGCGCCCCCGGACCTGACGGATTTACTGGTGTTTTCTTTCGCTCATGCTGGGAGATCGTCAAGCGGGACATCACCGACGCGGCTATCGCCTTCCTTGAAGGAGCTCACTACCCCAAAGACATCGCCAGAGCCGACCTCATCCTCATCCCAAAAAAAGACAACCCCAACTCCTTCCGTGACTTCCGTCCGATCAGCCTTTGCACCTTTACCAACAAAATCATATCCAAAATCATTACCACCAGAATGACAGACATTCTTCCCAAAATCATCTCGGAGGAGCAAAGCGGTTTCGTTCGAGGCAGGAACATCCAGGACAACATCATGATGGCACAGGAACTCATCAACTGCATGAAGTTTCCGGCTCGTAGGGGAAACATCGCCATCAAAATCGATATGGAGAAAGCCTACGACAGACTCGATTGGCAGTTCATGATCTGGGTCTTCAGGGCTTTCGGATTCTCGGAGAATTGGACCAACACCGTGTGGAGATCCGTTAGCAATTCTTGGTTCTCCACAGTCATCAATGGCCAATCCGAGGGCTTTTTCAAATCTAGCCGCGGTGTCAGACAAGGCGATCCTCTATCATCCACTATCTTCATCATCGCAGCCGACGCCCTGAGCAGAAACCTCAACAACATGGTCAACATCCCGAATTTCCAGCAATATCACACCGCCAGCGGCTGTCCCATCATCACCCACCTGGCCTTTGCTGACGATTTACTTATCTTCTCGTCTGGGGATATCGGATCGATGGAGGTGGTTCACAACACCCTGAATCGGTACTCCAGATGCTCTGGTCAGAAAATCAACCATTCCAAGAGCATAATCTACGCCCACCACAGCTTCAACATCGAGAATGCCACCAATCTTACCAACCTCACCTCCTTCTCAGTAGCTCGCCCCCCTTCACCTACCTTAGCTGCCCCTTGGTGTACGGGAGATCCAACGCTAGCATCTTCGAGAACCTAATCACCAAAATCAGGAACAAAATCGAAGGTTGGCATAACGCCACCCTATCCCCAGGCGGCAAAATAATCCTCATCAAACATGTGCTCAACTCCATCCCTATC